>JARWIR010000025.1:4382500-4390000 GCA_029959085.1 Nemophila menziesii | reverse complement strand
ACTACCTGCATTCACCCTGACAGGCTAACCCGAGCTTACCCAGGGCCTTACCGCCCGAACCTGCAAGACTAATGTCTACTTATACCTTTCTTTGACAAAGTCTCTTAATTAATAAGGCCCCGGTTGTTATATAAGATTCAATTCAATCTAACAAGCGGACTACCTTCGGCTACTACAAGATCTTTATAAACCAAAGAAGCTGAGCCTACTTTACGCACTTCCGCACTAAGCAGGCAAGGCCAACTACACAAGCAAGAAGGCATCGCCTGCGGCTTCCAATCCAATAACAAGCAAAAGACGAAGAAGTAACTTACTATACCTTACCTCCTTGTGCCCCCATAGCTTGACCTCCGCCACCTGCACGGATGCCTTCCCTTCCTAACAGCGGATATGCGAAAGATATAGACAATTGTTCCGTCCTCGCTCGTATCCACAACGCAAAGGAGTTTCCGCCGCATCTTCTCTTTGTAGTTTGATAGAGGGTCTCATAGTTATTCCCGAAGGGGATAACCGTGGAGCTAGGACAAAGCCAGCCTAATCCTTTACTACTATTATAGAGAGAGAAGGAATTCTCGGTAAGCCGAAAGAAAACCACAACTTGGATATTCTAGGCCCGAGCCGAGACCTACTTTGAGCTCTTTTAACTCTTCAACCTAAAAGTAAGGCTTTGCCCTTCGAATGACCAAAATACTTGTTCTTAGTTCTAAGGACAGACAGCAGCAGCGACATTCACAGGGGCATTCCTATTGCCTTTAGTTAATTAAATTAACCGAGTCAAAGTGGAATCTTTCTAGGTCGCATTCGATCTAGAGAAAAGAAAATAGATTCTTCTTAGCAGTTGAAATAGATTCTTCTTAGCAGTTGAACAGGAGCAAGAAAAGCTACCGATTCTACCTAATCCACTGCTGACCACGGACTGACTATAGCACCAACAGCTTCTTCTCAAGCAAAAGCTAGTCCTCGCCCGGATCATTTTAGCGCTTAACTCCTACTTCCATTCCAACAAGGGATGCAAGCAAGGAATCCAATCCAGGGAAGTCAGAAGTCCCAGACCCTCTTCTATCAAAGAGTGCATCTGCGGCTTAGCCAGCTCGCTCGAGTCCCGAAATAAGGGAGAGTGCGCTTGTACGAAACTTAGAACATATGGGATTGATGCTAGATAGGGTTGTGCGTAGCGTTCACTTAACAATAGAAAATCTCTTTGTCGAATCTCGTCATAAATCCCATTGACCAGGTCGGTTAGAGAGAGCCAAAGAGTTCGTATCCACTTACCCGCTCGCTATACAGGGCATAAAACCGTTCACCACTATCAATTCCCTTTTCACATCTGTATCTTTATTTGAATCTTCTATCATAGCTAAATAAACCCTTCCTGAGTAGGATGGATTAGACTTTTTTTACTTTTCCTAATAAAAGGGAGCTTTCACTCTTTCTTTTCTTTAGAAGTTTAATTCTTACCATAGTTCATAAAAGAAAGCGGGTGGGCTTTTGTTTTGTGCCCCCACTTATTGTTTTATGGTTGTAACCTTTTCGGCGGTTACTCTCCTTTGTTTGTCGTTTTTCTTCTTGTTGGAAGCTAAATGGAATATGTGTGACTTCAGTCAATGGTATGATAGCCAAGGACATGATACAGCAGGAACAGAAGAATTAAGAGTGAGTCACTACTAGAATCTGGCTCTGCTTTGCCGAATGATATGAGCTCCTTATGAAACAGCTCACTCCGGATTCAGGTTTAGTCGTAGAAGAAAGTCAATCCATGCTTTTGTCTTCGCCTTTCCCGAGTCTTTATTTTAGCCCATATACGGGAGGGTTTATTGGTAAGTGTGTTCCATATTCCAGTCTTGAAATATTACATACGTGGGACTCATTTCTGAGAGAAATCGCTGCCCCAAGGATATGTGAGTCGGTGGTCGGTGAAGATCTTATATACTCCAAGCCTCATGAATCAGTTAGGTTGGAGTTGGAGGAGTCGCTATTAGTTGGTGACTGTGGAAGTCTTATGTAGGTCCAAAGAGCAAGCCGATGAAAGGAAGACTCTGTCGAAAGGTGTCTGCTCGTGGAATAGAAAGAGTTCGTTGCATCAACGTAGTCAAAAACGCTTACTTAAGCTCATCAATGTGTACTCCTCGGTTGTGAAAGAGAGGGCGGACCAGGAATTGAATCAGACCTTGCCCTGTTAGTAAGAAAAGAAGTCGCTCACCTCAGCCTGAAACTTCTAATAGATAGAGTTGGAGTACGTAGTGAGAGTTAAGGTTGATTGATGAGTTCAGTGGACAGAACGATCGATGTGAGGCCGCAGGAAGTTAAAGTGTGACTTCCCCCGTAGTTGGGAGCGGGGGCGTCCGATTCGACAATGAACACTAACAATAAAAGTTTACAAAACCCCGTAAAATTGGATGAACCTAGTTCCAGCGGTCCGTGGTTGAACGGCAAAGGCGGGAATAAAAAGCTTAAGAAGAAAGAAAGCGTAGAAATCTTATTAATTCCAATGTCATAAGTGGCTCCTTTCCTCTCCCGAAAGGTCAAGCCTCTTTCGATCCTTAACTTTCGGTATCAAATGTACCAGTCTTCCATTTAACTGCATACTCGCCCTCCGAACAATGACTAGGAGCTTCAACAACAAACCGGACAACCAATACAAGCATCCTCAATTGGTAGATCAACTCTTTCCTTCTTTCGGGGAGTCGAGGCTTCGCTCTTCTCTTGACTTGGCCCAACTCCTGAACTGCAAGCTTCAAGAACTCGGTGCGGAAGAGCTCACTGAAAGGGATGCATCTTCATCTTCAATACGTTATTTCCGCTATTCCGGATTCTTTTTCTTCTTCAATTCGATGGGAGGGCATACCTAGATGCAGAACAAAGCCTTTTAAACAAGCTTTTTAAGATGCCTTGTGTTACCGCCCGTTTGAGACCCGGCTCTTTCACTTCATCTGTCGAGCTAATCAATTCCTCTATCCAAAACCTCCGTCTGCCTAGTTGTTCTTCGTCACCGGATTCCCTTCTCTAGCCGGCTCAAGAAAAAGCTTTCTTCGCTTCTAAGCTTTAATTAAGAAGAAAAAGCTTGATTAGCTTCTTAGTGTTACTAGCCATAACAAGTACTTACTGTAGGGAACATGGCTTGGGTGATCTTTGTGAAATCGAATCAATTGCTTGGGTGATCGCCCTTTAGCCTGTTGTTTGGCGAAAAAGACTCCCATGACTTTTTATAATGGGTCAAACTATCTCCTGGTAAAGGGATACTGGAGTCATAGCGGCGGCCATAACCTTTTCTTCATTGGTTCATGTTGTGCTTCCCGACAAACTCCTTTTTCCTATGCACAGAAAGAAGTGGAATCCAAGAAATGAAAGCTTATACTGCCTTCTTTCGTAGCTCTTTCTCGTCGAACCCTTGTTGCCCCCTCGGGTAGACATAATTGGTACACTAATTCTTTGATTTGGAGAGAGGCAATGACTTTTGTTTTGGTGCCGCCTAAAGGTTCTATTCTTGATTTGGTTGTAAAGAACCTCACTTAAGCCATTCTTGTTATTGTTATTCTATCTTAGAAGTCGTTCCTATATTGTCCTTCTTTTCTTTCTGGAGTGCGCTAACGCTTTAGTTTTCTCGCTTGTTCCTTTCGTGGGAGATCAAGACTATAGGAGGAAAAAGAGTTCATTAGCCAACATTCCCGACATGGATGGTTCAGCCCTTCAACCCGATCCAATATTCTATCTTTCTCAGACGCTTTCCATCCAAAGCTTTATACTAACTTCTCTTTACCACTCGGCTGGCATGATTGGAGGAGATGCCCCACCCGCTTTTTGCCGTCCAACCTGGAATCCAATCTATTCCTTTATGCCGGGTGGTGATTCAATCGAAAGGCTAGGAATCGTCTTCTCCTATGCCGACACTACTACAACTAATACCTAAAGAAAGGGAAGGAATTATATATATATAGTTGATTGGCCGGGAAAGCTTTAGCGGGAAGAGATAGCACTGGCGAGTGACTTCAGTCGATAGCAAATAAAGTATAGCTTTTTAGGTAAAAAAACGGAATCGGGAAGGTCAGCTTAAACTAACTGGTTAGATAATAAAAGGTAAGATTAGGTTTTATAGAAAAGGGGAAGGCATTAGCGAGGAATCTTTTTTAAAGGAATGGAGCAGACCGGAAAGAAGATGGATTTGTGAATTCGGAAGACAAAAGCGAGAACGGTAAGAGCTCCATAACCGAATTGTCTTCCTATAACTGAGAAGAAAGCGCTCTTACCTCTCCTTCTTACCGAAACCTTTATTTCATCAATCCCTTTCCATTTTATATCAATAGGGAACTCCTGCCTTTCATTCATCCAGTTGTGACCGCTATCGCCCCTATTCTCTCAACAAAGCCCCTCCTTTATAGATGAGGGGGACTACCTTCGCTACCGCTCTCTCCAAGCCGGCCAGAATAGAATAGATAGGCCAAGCTTCTCTCTTTATTATCTGGCTTGAGGATATAATCCTTCCTCAGGCAAGAAGAATAGACGGATAGACTGAGAACAGAGGGAGGGATGGCATGAATTCTTTACTTACCGCAAGAAGGAACGGCAGCTCGCCAACACCTACTCCTCCTCCTAGTACAGCTACTACAGCTATGACCGACCGGTAAGCAAGATCTACGAAGTTCTATCGGTCGACTTCTGTCGTCTCTGTCTATTCCGTTTAGGGAATGGGGTAGGATAAGGCCGACCTTTTTGAATATCGGTAAGCTGTCCTTAGTAAAGCTCTGGAAGTACTTCAACTCATATGAGTTCAGGTCTTTCTTTACGTCTTGAAGGTGTAAAATCAATAGCAGCTTATTCTGCTACAATGGGTTCAGCCTCTTTAGCCTTTTGTAATAGTTGCTTTCCTTAGTTCCGAGATCCAGCTTAAAAACTCTAGGAGACAGTCATTTACTGAAAAAAGAACTACCTGAAAGTGGAGTGAACGGGAGGCTGCAAAGAGTACGATTCCCTTTTTTCAATAGTCGTTCTCTCTCCCCTTCATCTGATCCTCTCGATGTAGCTCCTTCCCGCGTCAATTGCCAATTCTTGGTCATTGAGATTCATGGGCGATTCGGATCTTTATTTAGGTTTGGAACCCTATCTTTTTTCCCCTTTCAAACAAATCGAAATGATTTAAGTTTTTATATTTTGAATCGTGTTAGGTCTAATTCCTATTATTGGCTGGATTATTCGTAACTGCATATTTACAATACAGACGCGGTGATCAGTTGGACCTTTTATTAATTAACATCTCTTTTTGATTGACTTTCTCCTTTCTTTAATCCGCAGGAGGTCAAATTAAGGTTACTCTTCAAGTTAGTGAAGTTATTTCATTGTAATTAGACCTAACAAGAACGGAATCACGCTCTGTAGGATTTGAACCTACGACATCGGGTTTTGGAGACCCACGTTCTACCGAACTGAACTAAGAGCGCTTTCTTATCATAATAGATAAGACTGTAAAGAAAAAGGATTCTTTTTCTACCTCCAATACATCTTGCATGCATATAGTCTCATAAAATGAAAATATGTATGTCCAATTTGAATCGATCTCAATGGATCCCTCGTTACTGCCCAGAGGAGAAGAATAGGTAGGGATGACAGGATTTGAACCCGTGACATTTTTTACCTACCCCCGCTACCAAGCTGCGCTACATCCCTTTCAATTGGTCTACAGTGTCATTGTAGAGAATCCCTGCCCTGTTTTCCTTCACATCGTTATTTCCTCCATCGATCTCAAATTTATCTTGCCATTTCTTCTTTCTTTTTTTTACAAGCCAATCATTCAGTCTAGCTCTACTTTACTACGAGATATCTTGCTCTTGTTTTATTCGATCACAAACCAGCTAACGAAAGATAGAAAGTAAATCCGTTACCATGACTGATAGGATGATCAAACAAGGATGAAAAGCTATATGTTCCGCTTCTCCTGTTAGTTAGAGAAGGCGCAGAGCTACAATGCGAGGAGGAACGTAACCTTTAGGCTAAGGATTGTAGATGCCTAGTGTAACATCTTAGTCCTCCATCTTTCGTTTTGAGTTATTATTACGTGAGAAGCCAAAGCTCAGGAATAGTTCTACCAAGAGCTTGATCTTACTTACGCTATTTCGACCGGTTGATCACCTTTCAATCTTTGTTTAGGACTTCGCGGTAACACAGCAGCAAGTATTCGGAAAGGGGACAGGCTGCAGCAATGACAGTCTAACTAGGACCGTTAAGAGTTTCTTTTCGGATGGCAGAAGTAGCTGACTGAGAGTTAAGACGGAAAGAAGCTAAAAAGAGTTTGACTATGGATGGATGAACTGAAGCCGGAATCGTCTTCTGCTACAACAAGACAAGGTGAGATAAGGGGCGGAGAAGCTTTCTCGCTCCTACCGAATTAGCTCCTAGACTGCTTTCAAGGTTCACGTTCACTACGGACAGCAGGGACGGAAACTCCTACTGGCGTTCCTCGTTACTTGACTGACCCACAATCCATTTAATAAGTTCAGTTCAACCATTTCTACAGAACGGAGAAAGGGGAGAGCGGGGAAGTTGTTGAGTAAGTCAGTTCAGTGTTCAAGCGGATTGGCAGTCAAGTAAGGATAAGATCTCTCTCAAGTAGGAAAGGAGTGAAAGTCAAGGCCCTTGAATTCTGTTCCGTAGGGAAATCAAGATAGGTGGTTTGCTCACCCGTAAAAACGAGGCGCTAAGAAAGAAGAAGTGAAGTCTACGCTAGGAACGAGTTCCGGGCTAAGGACGAAGCAAGTGCTTTAACGGAAGGTAATGCAGCTAAGCCGAGACTTCTTTCTGAAAGATAGCTATTCTTCGCCTCTCGAAAGAGGCTACGTACCTGTTAAACGATAAGCGCTACGCTTTTCCCTAGGGCTTTTACTAAAGGACCTATTATTGTTATTGTCAATTCCCAGTCTTAAGACGATTATCCCGGATTCACCGACATTAGCTTCCGAACAAGCTCATGCCATCTCGTGAGTAATAGAAATCCTTTTCCTTCGTTGTTGCATCGGAATGCTAGTGCAATAAAATAAGACTTTATGAAGGCTGTGAGGGAGCTGCTTTGAGAGAAATTATGCCTATTTCATTCATTTTCTTCGATAGCATCCGATTACTGAACACCTTCTAAATCCGACGGCACACTGAAACAACTCAAGCGAAAGAAGCCCGCATACCCACTCTTCTCTCTCCCCCCTTGCCTTGGGCTTGGGGGCCTCGTTGTCGCCTTTGGCTTCAACTACTTTTGCTTCAGGGAACAGATAGCTTGCTGCCCAAGCTTACCTCCCAAAAAACAAGCCATATAGAGTGAGCTACCCGAGTGGAAAAGGTAAGAAAAGTCTTGGCTACGGAGGGAAGTAAGCAAGAAGCTCTGGTTGCGGGCTAACGTAACGGCTTTCAATCGTGTAGTTCAGTCTGGGCGTAAGGCCTATCTATAGTCCGGTCGGAAAGGCATCAGTTGTTGGGCTAGTAAGGCTCTTTCTTTCGCGGGCAGGTTAACTCTATCCTTTT